>JBAWJQ010006462.1:0-36638 GCA_037783105.1 Bactrocera zonata
GCCATATTACAGCATTGTTTGTTAGTTTTCATTAGACCTCTGATTTTCAGCAAATTTATCATAAGATTTAAGCCTGGAGATTACTTATGCCAATGCAAGCTTCAACTCCATTGGCGAAAAACACATTTTTTGGCAAACCGAAGGTCTGTTTGGGATCTTATTGAGAAACCCAGAAAAGCTAGCATATTATGTTAGGACCGACATATGCATGCTTACTATTTTAGTGGTATATCGTTTTAAAGAATGGTTTTGCTATATCGTTATTAAGAATGGTTTTGAAACGTCTAAACATCATTTTCATCAAAATTTATTTTATTTTCGTTAGACTAAAGCACATTTTGCAATATTTCGAGAGTTTGAACACCTGACCCAGCTTCATCAGACTTTGGGATAAGAAAGCGTTGGCTTCTATAACACAATACAGTGATCCTTTTGTTATGATCTTCCATACAATTTTCAGCTAATCTAAATATTTATATAGTACAACAATTATTATAATGACGGGTTATCCAAACAGAGGTACTTTTTTCAATAGCCTTTTTTTGACAGATCACGCGTGAGTTGTGTCAAGCTGTCATGTTATTTTTGTTCAGTGTTGATTGGCATTTCATCATTGAAAGAATTAAGCCTCGACAATGTTTTTTTTGATAATTTAAAAAAAAAGTGCCAAAGAGTGATCTTTCGAATGATAAAAAACATTTTCCATTAAATTAGAGGTGTGTTTTTTCTTTAAAAAAGTAAGGAACCTCGAAATGGATCACTCTTTACAATTTATTATAAATTTTCTGATAGCTTTATGTAATGAAGATTTATTTATAATTGTCCATACATTACAACATATTTTTCATTCATTTTCATTTTTCCTCAGCTCATTAATAACATTATTTAAATCAAAAATTGACTTCTCTTTGGTATTTGATCTAGAATTGCAAATAATTCACACTTTTGTGAATCGCAAGCTATTTTTTTAAGCAATGTTTACCATTAAGCAAAATTTTGAAATGAATACCCTCTTTCAATTCAACAGAAACTGCTGATTCACAAACCTTTGTCATCAACATACTTGTTTACGCAAAAACACTTCAACAGCTTTGATAAACTATCAAAATGGTTTCAATAACTTGTGCGAGTCAATTGCCACAGAATGGAAATGTTGAAGTCCAATGAATGAATTGCGTATTTATTGCAGACCGACATAGTCGTATTTATAAATATGTGTTTTGTTTCTTTATGGATTTGCATATACATACATACTATATATATGTGCATATTATATGTATAAGTAATGTGTGTTTCATGAAAAATTGTAAGCAAAGTGGTTCAATGAACTTTCAACTTTTGAAGCAAATAAAAATTAAAAAATCAATTTCAGCTAAAGTGCTTATCGAACAAGTCCAGCACTAGCAGCAGCATCATTAAAAAGCAACTAGCAAGACAGTTTCACGCAAACTACAACAGTGGAAGCCCTGTAGAGAAAATTTGATTGTGCTCTACAAGAGAGTTTTCTCTTACATTGATTAAGGATAAGTCTAGTCTCCTAGAAAATAAAATAAATTTTTTGTCATTTGTCTTGTTGACTCGAGTAAATATTAAGATATGTTGGATGGGCGTTAACCAATTTTTCCAAGCCTGAGTTATGTTGGCATTAAGGGGGCTCGTATTTCGAGATTTCTTGACTAGAAGTTCTTCGTTAAAATTCCTTATAATTTTACCGTTGGCTACCAAATTTAGAGCAGAAAATTCTGGTTGTACATCATTCAATCGCTGCTTAGCTTTTCCATAATATATCTTTCTTTCTTTACTACACTATCAGGGGTGATATACCTAGTATTTGTAAATGTCAAAATCGATAATGTTTGTTCTGTTTCCGAAGTAAATAATGTAAGAAATCATTGTTGTGATACAAACTTCTTCCCTAGTCTTCTAAATAGAGCGCCATGGTTGCAGAATCACAACTTCTAGTGCTGCGCAAGTCCTACATTTCCTACTGGGTCTATTCCAACTAAATAATACTTAGTGCTCGCGAGCGCAGGCGCGGTATAATACCGTTTTCAAAAATATTTGCATACGAAATGATTAGAAATTCCTAATTTATATTCGCCGGAAAGCAAAGTTATAAAAAATCGCATTTTTATATAAGAATACGAAGAAAATAGTGTGTGAGCGAGAAATCATTTCCAATGAGAAATTAACTTTCATTGGTCCGTTGCTTAGTACCCAAGTTTGTAGCTTATACGTGCTGAACTCACGCTTTCCTAATCCTCTTCCATATATGCTTATGTACTCGTGTGTATATATGCTTGAGTCATAGAAATTTTAGAAACTTCATTAATCGCAAAAATTTGCACATTGAGACATTTCAACTAATTTGGGAAGAAATATTTTCGAAGTGAAATTTATTTGACTGAGAACCTGTTTTAAAGACTTTACAGTTTCTGGGAATACTTAAAATACTATGTTTTTGAGTTTAACTCTTTATGCTTGAATAGTTTCGTAGAAAAGTTACTTTTCATTAGCCAACAATTCAATCATTCCTTAAAAGTTTAAGTACGTACTTCATTTCCTTTTTTAATATTTTCAACTCTTCAATTACGCGCATAGACCTTCTTAATTATGTAATCAATCAAAGCTCTGTGAGTACTACGCCATAGGCACATATCATTATACTTGCCATAACGGTCAATAAACTGACAGCTTAGGGCTTCTTGAATATGCTTCGGGGCGCACAACGTAACCTCTGGGTATTATCAACGGCCCTGGCGGATTTCTAAACAGGGTGCTTGCCATTCACTGTAATAGCGTCAAGCCATTTTACATAGACTAAAAGATGAACAAATTTGCAACTCCGAGAATACATGACCGATTAGAAGCAAATTCGGTTCATACAATTTTCAATTCGCATTCTTTGCAATGCTTCAAAATAAATGGAATCTCGTCAATTAAGTTAATTCTTTTATTTTTAAAAATATATACTTATGTATAAGTCAAGCATTCATGAAGGGAAAAATACAAAATAAACTTGGGTAGCATAACGATCAATATATATGTTAAAGTTTATTAATTTAATTAATTATATAATGTTATTTGGTTCTGAAACCGAATGAAATCAGCCCAAAACCTTCACCAAAATATAATGTCTAACAATTTTCAGTTGAGGATATATGAAAGATGATACAAGGAGTTAAAGCGGTCCATTATATTATCAGGAAACGTCGGAGATCCTACAAAGTATGTACAGAAACATTTCCAATAATCTGCCACCCACTCTCGTACGGCTTTTGTCCGATTAAGGAAGCTCTGCACATATGCGGGCATGGCAAAAACTATTGTGTGTGATGTATTCTTAGAGTCAGAAGGTGCAACTCGGAAGAATATTTATTTTGTACTAATAAATTCGAGTCAATGTCAGCCAGGAGTGAATGCATGACAAATACCGCATTAGTTTTCGTTGAGTCACCGTGAACCAGGCAGCATCAGCGCAAGATAATTTTTTTGCTGTGACCATTTTACGTATTGTTCTTAAAAAATACCGGTCTCCTAACCCCAAAAAAGTAATAAAAATTTAAAAAAGTGGGAACTTAAAATACAAGTAGTACATAATTTTCTAAACACATTTTATAAAATCCTGTGAGTTCAAAAGAGGTAAATTGAACGAAATATTACCAAAACGGTGTCCGTCTCCCGTCATTGGAACTGTTCATAGGAATTGAAATTTGTCCAGTTAAGGGAGATGTCCGGCTATGAGGATTGTTCGTATTAGATAATTGCTCTGTATACTTCTTCTTTTTAGTATTTCTTGGAGTATTTTCATTCATTCGAAGGACAAGACTTAGCCAGCGAAACCACTGTCTCTTAATTCACTAAACTATGCCAATGACGTCGTACGAGCATATCTGGGTCAGCTCATCATAAGCCGTTGCCAATGCACAAAGAACCATAAATCTTCTCTCGTAACGCCGACTCATTAGATGTTGTCATCGTCCATGCCTTTTCATGATCTTTATTCATCGAAAGAGGACTTTACTTTTGAATTGCCTATTCAGTCCGAAGTAGCACCTGTTGGCAAGAGTTAGTCCGCATTAAATTTCCAGGCTGAAGTTCTTGTTGGTGTTGGAGATATTTCGTCTTACTCTCGTTCACCATCAAACCCATTTGCGTCATCGACGTATGCCGGCATCTATAACTTCTTATATGAAATTGTACCCTCTCCATTTAGTTCTGTACCTCGAACTATTTTCTCCAGGAGTAGATTGAAGAAGTCTCACGATAGGTAGTCGCGCTGTATCTCGATCCTTTTTTCACGGGAATTTTCCAAGATTAGAGATTTATTTGTTGATTTTCAAGATCTAAAGCCACACTGATAAGGTCCAATCAGTTTTACACAGAACGCTTGATAGAACCTTATGTGCAATGTTGAGGACCAAAATCAGCAGAGTTGGCGCAAACTGTGAGGTCTCCCTTTTTTGAATTAGGCAGAGCACACTAAAATTCCAATCATCGGAAATGCTCTATATCAGTTCTTCGCCGCCATATTTGAATAGCTCAGTCGGCCATCCATCCGCCCCTGCCGCTTTGTTGTTCTTCAGACGAGTAATTGTTATTCGAACTTGTATACGCGAACTAGTACCTCTGTTTTTCATATATCGACCTGAAATCCCACTGGTTCAAGAAGGTGCTTATTTGAATGGTTGATGTCGGATCACTAAAGCATTTAGCTGCCATTAAAACTGAAAGATCAACTGGAATCTGGAATCAAACCTTGTATGGAAAACTTTTTAAATTGACGAGATTCCGAAGCTATTGTTCAGATCGAATCTAAAGGATAAAGCTGCAATACAAACTGACCGGTTAACATATAGTTCTTTACGGAAACTTTTGTAAATGTAAAGGATATTTTTGCAGAGGGTCGACCGAAATTATAGGGAGTTTCTTTTTTTTTTTGAAATGTATATAATATATAATATTTACATATATGTTTCGAAATCGGACCTGAACATTTAACAGCTGACGTAAAAGCTTGATCGAAAAATTTTTAGAGAGAAACTCATATTTTAATTTTTTGACGTTCTTACAATTGTAATAATATTTAATAAGCTCAAGTTCGAAATTCGAAATTCGAAGCTAAATATTTCGTGTTCGGAGGCTTAGTTCGAAAAAACAGAGAAATTACTTTTTCACTTTTGACTCAAAGAATATAATTTTGGATTAATATTTCAATTTGTTGAAACTATCTCCTCAAACTTAAAATAAAGATATGTAGATATAAATTGAGGAATTCACTTCAAGTATGTGTTAAGTCGTTGGAATAATATATATACATATTTTTTAGCTTTGTGCAACTTTTTTGGCGTTTAAGATTTCGTCTGCAAAGCAACAACATATACTAACATAAATATGTCCGTAATATTTTATGTTAGTCTGATATACATATATATATATACATATGTATATATTGAGTAAAACATAATTTATACATATTAATTATATGCCTGATTTCTATATACTCGGAAGGAGGTCGCTGAACTTCTAGTCACTAGCTGGCGGGGTTATAAGCAATCATGCGTATTAGTTTGTGGTCATTGTGATGCCAGCAGCAATGCCTAACGAGCGGCTCAGCCGCCAGTGTCCCGTACACTGGCGTACCAAACTAAAATTGCCAAAAATTCACAGCAAAAAAAAGATAATTTCAGAAAAGAATTCTTAATTTCATATCACCCAGACGATTGTGCTACTGATGGTGAGTGGTTGAAGTGTTTACCCAACACCACACCTACACATGCACATACAGGCATGCTAGCATGCTATTAATTACAAATTTATATGTTCTTCTCCTCGACATGCCTCTAATGAGGTGAGAAGACAAAGCACGTCGCCGCCACATCATTGCTTTGTCAACATTAACGCATCGCGTCCAGCAAAGAAAGCCATGTAGGCGCATGAGAACGCGTGCGAAAGTCACAACAAGTCGTGTGAGGCAGCTACCTAAGCTTTCTATAGGGCAGCCACATCATTAAAATTTGGCCCAACAAATGAGTAAACAAGAATTCTACACTTATTATGCCTTATTTGTTTTCAAACTCTTCAGCGGTTATTTGCTGATTTTTTTGCTGCTGTTCTTCATTTCTAAGCTTCTTTAGCTGTGTATTTGCTATTTTTGTTTTATTCTTGCTGCGCTTCAACCTCTGCGGACCAATTTGGTTCTTTGACCATTCTTAGCCATTAGCTGTGTATTCGTTCAGTACCGCTAGCTCACAGCTGGGTTTTGCATAAAAACGTAAAGCGATCAATGTGTTCTCTACAGTTCTGCTGGACATTGCTTACAATTAGGACACTTTTTGTTGGTAACGCGTTTGTTGTCTGATATTTATCATAAATTAAACCGATTGATTGATTGATCGCCCAGATCGATAGTACAGCAGCATGTTGAAGGCAGCAGCAAGTGTGGCAGCAGTGCTGCTCTTTGTGGCATTAGTGTGTGCAGGTGCGTATCAGGGGTGGGGAAGCGCGAATTCTTTTTACTTGTGAAATTAATAACCTGATTTAAGTCTAACGAAGAGTCTGAAAGTAATTAGGATCTGGCATAGCCTTTCATGTTTGAAAAAATTTGATTAATGAAATAAATATGAATATATTTTCAAAATATTGTCGAGAGTCTAACAGTATAAGGAAATTGACTCTAAGAAATAGTAATGGAGATTTTGTTCCATAAAATATTAATTTAAGCCTTTTCTGTTGCAAGCTGGTAGGACTGACTTTTAAGAAACCTTTTCAGAAAAATATATAAAATATCCCAGTTCCAACAGTTCGTAGCTTTTGTGGGTGAATGTTAGTGCAATGGATATAGATAGAGTTTTTCAAAGTCGTAGATTTCGATTTGTTCTCAAAAGATTTAATAATAATTCCTTCATTCTATTGAGACGTGAAATATGTGAGATTAACTATTAGAGATAACGTAGGGATGCCGGGCAATTCTCAAAACAGATTTTCAAATAAAACTTACTACAACACAATTCTACACATCCTCAGAACCTCGCCAAGGACTACAAAAGCAAGTTGCACAGAAACAACTACGTTCGGGCGCTGCAGCCGCCGCACCAAATCATCCGTATCTCTTCCTTACCGTGCCACGTGAAAACGGCAATGGACATGAGGTACAAGGCTTCAAAGTGGTAGAGATCGAGGACGACGACGATGAAGAAGAAGCTGCGCATAAGAAAACCAAAGTCGAAAACAACGCCGACAGCAATGATGATGCGGACGATGATGAGGAGGATGAAGCCAACAATGCCAATGCAGCAAATGATGATGATGATGACGAGGACGACGATATTGTACGTAACAATAATGTTGAAGTTAACGATGATGAGGACGACGATTTCGAGTACAACGCCAACGATGATGATGATGCGGATAATTTGAATGACGAAAATGATGTCACCAATAATTTGGTATATCTGCGCTCACGTGCACCACACTCGCCACGCCTGCGTAGTCAATTGAAAAATCAAGCTGCCGTTATCAGCACCAATGGCAATCCTGCCAGCCAATTGAATGCACAACTCATATTGAAGAATGCCAAACCCACGAATATGATGGTATCGCGCGAACATGCCGGCGCTATTATGGTACCCGATGGTATTATCGAAATCGAAGGACAAAGTGTGGTGGACGAGAAGACCGGCAAGACGGCACTGCTGGTGCCGCGTGCTGCACTCGATGCCATACCAAATGGTAGTGTTGTCGCGCTTATGGAAGGTGGCGAGACCGATAGCGAAGAGGCGCGTGCCAATCGTGTGCTAGTGCGTCGTCGTCGCAAGGGTTCGCGTCGCAATGTGGTGCGCCGTGGTGGCGGTAAGACCCGACGTCGTCGCGGTGGCAATCGTCGTCGCCGTGTTAGCAACAAACGCAAGAACGTACGCGTCTATCAAGTGGGCGGAGGCGCCAATCGGCGACGTGGTAATCGTCGTGTCGCACGTCCTGTAGTGCTGCAAGGTTGATTCCAAGCGCTGACGGACCACACGTGAACTATTTTAGTATTATAGGTTAACTAACAATCGACAGCTAAACGATGCTACTTGAATTATGTAATTGACGGAGAAAAATAAACGGATTAAATAAAATATATTGAAAAATTAAATATAAAATTCTTATATTATTTTTATTGTGGTTCAATATAAAGGTTGAAGTGGGATAAGATGGAGCAAATAGAAAAAAATTTATTAGAAAAAAGGTTCAGGCACAAAAAAGTAGTAAAGAAGAGGAGCGCATTCAACTCGTTAGATTTGAGTGAACTTACTACGCAGATTTATAGATAATATTAATCTCTATTTTCCACAAAAAAGTGCACACGCGCGTCCATACTTCTCTCCACTCTTTCAATCCTTCTACAATCATATTTTCGGCGAAAGCCAAACGACCAACAATAAGCTCAGATTGACCAAAGTGTTCAGCTATCAATCAAGATCGCCTCCCTTCCCGTTGTCTTTCTTATGTATCATCTTTTTCAGCCAAATCTTACCTTCGATTGAAATACTTGTATTTTGGCTAAATTTCACCGCTTGCGATCGTAAATTTTACATTTAAATGTCAAAATCATACTTTTCTTCCCATTAAACTATTGGTAACAAATAAATATATTTAGAGAAAACGATTTTATGCAAGCGAGACACAAAGAAAGTCTCGCATTTGGCAGTCAGCGAAATATGATAATATCGTGGCGTACAGCAACGCACCAAACATGATTAGTCATATAAAAAGTGATCTTCCAACTGAAATTGTTTAGCTTATAGCTCATCGCTGTTGTTTTAATATACATAAAATGGCGATATAAGAGCGTAAGCAGCGCTTTAGTTGTTCGCATAACGTCTTGGCAACTAAACGTGTGCTGAAGTCCCGAAAGCAAATACGACACACATCATTAACTCTTAAGTATTCAACACGCAATGGCCAAGTCCAAGTTGTGTGTTTTCTTGGCGCTTTTATGCGTCGCAGCGTTGCTAGGCAGCGTCACTGCTGGTGGGTATACGATTCTTAATCGAACGCAACAGAACTATAGCAATTTCTAAAATTATCATAAACGACCTTTTAGAAGAACAGATATCTGCTGCTGATGACATTATTGAGGCAAGAAATGACGAAGTCGCACCCGAATTGCCGCAGCCGGAAGCTGACAAGCTCCTTAGTGTGCCTTCACCAGCTAAATCCGAATTGTCTGAAGATCCCGCCATTGTGCCTGTAGAGGTAGAAGAGAAGACAGATGAGGAGCAAGGTAAGCCGGTGGGTGAGGGAGAAGTTGCTGAGGCCGATAGTGCTGTCATCGGCGCTGAGGATAGTAAAACCGAAAATCTTGAGCTCGCCATGAATGCCGAGATATTGCAGCAACCCGAAATGGTGCGTTAACCAAAAAACAAAACACGTGATTTCTATATAAAACATACTTCTAACATTCCTTATCGCTCTACTTCAGGCACGCCTAGCCCGTCATCTCAAAAGCTTCCACAACTATCAGGTATATCGTGCACAGAAAGCTGCCGGAGTACAACGCGCTGCCAACGGCGTCGATGACGTGGAAGAAGATGATGGCATAGTGCCCGAGGAACGTGCCGTACGTCGTCGTCAGCGCGTACGTAAGCGCAAGACCAACAACAACGTACGTCGTAAACATCACAGGAAAAATGTTGCTAATCGTGTGAACAGTGCCAAACGTCAAAATCAACGCGTCAACTCTGTACGCAGACGAAATACGAAGAAAGGATCAGCAGGTCGTCGTCGCGTCAACAATGATGGCAATAAGCGTCGTAGTAGCAGCAACAAAAAGCAGAGAAAGTCAAGCACTAGCAACAAGCGTCGCTCATCGAAAAACGGTATGCGTAAAACCAAACAAAAATCATCACTGAGGAGACGCACCACGAAGAACTTCAATAACGGCAGCCCGTATTTCGAGGAAGAGCAGACTGTGTATCCCGTTCGCTCGCAGGTGAACAACGTTCCTCAGATGATCGTCATTCTGGACGGTGACAAGGCAGAAACTGCAATCGTCGGCCAACCTGCCTAAAGCTGCTAGATTCGTTTCGAATTGTATATTTTAAGTATTAAAAGCATGATTAATTTATACTATTTATTTTCGATTTAATAAACTACTTTTAAGTAAAACACCAAATCGCGTAGTAATTTCAAATAAAACTCTTTTACCGACAGACGCTTATTACTTTAGTATGTTACAGATATTACTATTCCTACTCAGGGCCGGTTCGATAAGTATTGTGGAATATACTAAAAACTCAGTTAAATCTGAATAATACAAAATAGTTATAAATACAAATATACCCTATATACTCAGGGGCGAATCCAGAAGCTGTTCTTGGGGGGAAATAAAAATTTACTTGAAACATTGAGATTATTACAGTAGTTTTTATGCAGTTTAATATCATCGTAGAACATTTTCAAATCGTCCTTCTCATATACGTATCAACTACTAAATTGAAAAAACACATTATAAATCAGGGACGTGGACTTTATTGCAATGTATAATACTGTAGTCAGTTCGTGTATTCAAAAAAAAAATTCACAAATCAAAACGATATAGACCATGTTTTGAGAATCTTTCAGGAACTTCTTCTGCAGTGACTTCAAGGTCATAATGCATGTGCAGCAACGCCAAGCTCGTGGTTTTGTCCTCAGCCACGTTTTCATGGGGTGAAGTGTCGAAAAAGAGCGTTCAGAGCTCCCCTTCGTCACAGGAAGTGTGAAGAACATGCGAAGAAAGCTATGAATTATGGGATGTATTTCTACATCGCAGTTCTTCAATGTTTCCAATACAGTAGTCGGTAATTTCTTATCTTTTGACTTTTCCTTCTGTCCCCAATAACACTGTCAGCGATAAAGAACATCTTTGAGCTTCAAATGTCGAACGACATTGTCATTATCCAAAAGGCCTTTGAATCTATCTATCAAGCAGTCAATAAGGTTGTCCATTTCTCCATTTCCATGGAAGCAGCGAACTCAGTTGAAATCCATCCAATATTTCTCTAGAAAAGGGCGGCTTCAAACTTTCGCCGATTTTATCCAATATAGGAATGTAGACTGAAACATTGTAGTATCTTTGGTTTGTTTATCGGCCGCAAATTCCTGGTTTTTCTACGTCAACTTTCAGTTCTCCCATCATTTTTTCGTCTTCGAATAAATTATTCGAAAATGTTCTTCTGCTTTTTGTTTTCGATTTCTGAACGTTACAAGCAGCGTATCTATAATATTTGATGCCTTTGGAAGATCGATCGAATCTTTCTTAAGAAACACACTGAGCGAATGAGTTCGAGATAGAATATCACATGGGGAAGGAATCCAAATTATAAATTGAAATTTGCCCACGGTTGCGATGAGCATCGTTCACTTTCAGATACGGCTCTGATGGGATTTATTAAGAATTTAAGCTGCATACATTGCTACACTTTGTAACTTCAGTGGTTTCTTAGCAATATTTATTATATTCAAAAACGGAGATAGTCTTTAATTTTGTTTCTGAATAAATTGCCAAATTTCTGCATTATATTTTTGTTACTTTATATTTTTTCAGAGTAGTAATATTACTAATAAGCCATTTAGCCCTTTGGTTGGGAGGAATTTCCCCCATTTCTCTGAATTCGCCATTGATTTACTACAACATCTACATCTCCGAACCTAGATTTTTAAATTTAACGGGTTACATCAACATCAGAAGGCGCCTTAGATTATTGGTCTTCAATTTACCGCATTAGCTCCGACTATAATTAAACAAAACAAAACCTTAAACCTTTTCTGGTTTCAACTCCTGCATTTAAAAAGTTGTTGCGGTGTCTTAGATCTACAAATCTCGTAGTTCAAGTTAAAGCCAGTACTTGGTTATTTATGTGTATGCCGGGAGCTACGCAAACCTTAGCTTCCTAGTTAGGAAGCTTGGATGGAAAGCTCGAAGAGACAGTAGGGAAGGCATATATTATTATAATGTATACATTATTTAGTTATATATAGAAAATAAAGTCGATCTGAATGTCTAAAACCTATAATACTTAAGACAACACTTAATTAAAATAACATTTTTTACACATTCACCAAGTTATCACTACTAGGATTATAAAGAGCAAAGACATAATTGTTTGTTTGAATTGCATACCCTCCAATTTGAAAAATTATGGCGCCTTTTTAATCTCCGGTGATCAATGCAGGTCAATTGAAAAGTCCTCCGCCTGCCACATTGATGGCGCTACTTGAATTAAAACCATACGAATTTTAATTGACCTGCTAAGCTATATTATATTTTCAACAAAGTTAGAGATCCCTACTAAAACATCAATACTATAACAAAAGACAAAAGATATAAAAATTAATAAAAGTCAGTGAAATTCATTCAGGAAAAAAATAGAGTTGGGCGTAGTATTGACACGATTTCACCTATTTTTGCCAGTAAGACATAAATGGGTCTGGCAGTGAACGAGGGCAAGACGAAATATCTCCTGTCATCAAACAAACAGTCGTCGCACTCGCGACTTGGCTCCCACGTCACTGTTGACAGTCTTAACTTTGGAGTCGTTGATAATTTCGTTTATCTTGAAACCAGCGTAAACACCACCAACAATGTCAGCCTGGAAATCCAACGCAGAATATCTCTTGCCAACAAGTGCTACTTCGGACTGAGTAGGCAATTGAGAAGGAAAGTCCTCTCTCAATGAACAAAAACCAAACTCTATAAGTCACTCATAATTCCCGTCCTGCTATATGGTGCAGAGGCTTGGACGATGACAGCAACCGATGAGTCGACGTTGCGAGTTTTCGAGAGAAAAGTTCTGCGAAAGATTTATGGTCCTTTACGCGTTGGCCACGGCGAATATCGCATTCGATGGAACGATGAGCTGTACGAGATATACGACGACATTGACATAGTTCAGCGAATTAAAAGACAGCGGCTACGCTGGCTAGGTCATGTTGTCCGGATGGATGAAAACACTCCAGCTCTGAAAGTATTCGACGCAGTACCCGCCGCGGGAAGCAGAGAAAGAGGAAGACCTCCACTCCGTTGGAAGGACCAAGTGGAGAAGGACCTGGCTTCGCTTGTGATATCCAATTGGCGCCACGTAGCGAAAAGAAGAAACGACTGGCGCGCTGTTGTTGACTCGACTATAATCGCGTAAGCGGTGTCTACGCCAGTAAAGAAGAAGAAGAAGACATAATGTTATTTTACCACATATCAATCATATGGAGTAAAGTCATCAATAAGTTCAAAAATTTTGATATTAGTTATATAAGGGCTAGGTCAAGTTTTCGCCAAATTTTATATAATTTTAGGCACAAAAATCCACTGCTAGGAGTAAAACACGCTCTTTCATTTTCATTCAGATAACTCACATATTGGCCAATATAGGCGATATAAGATCACCAGAAAGTACAAAGATTATTAAATTTGGTATATGGGGTCACAGGGATGTATTGACATTATTCAACCCATTTTAATACACAAAGGTACTATTTTCAGGAGGGGATTTTCTCTGCATTTTTATTGTAGTTGTATCCCATACATAGACCGATATTTTGGATCAAAAAGAACTATAGACGGCATACCTAAAATAAATTATTAGTGCAAAGTTGTATCGCTATATCCATTAATTCTTGATTTGTGTACTGGAAAGTGAAAAAATCAAGTGGAATATAAAAATATTCGATTCGCTCATTTTCGCACAAGCTTCCACGACTACCAGGGAATACAAAGATTTTCGAACTTCCAGGTGACTTTATATCGCATATATCGGACAATATGTGACCTATCTTAATAAAATTGGGAGAGTTCATTTTTCTTATGATGATCCTCATTTGTGCTTAGAATGAATAAAATCTTGTAAAATCTCGCGCAAGACCCAAGACCCCATAACAAGCCTTATGTACCTGAAAGTATTACCCCGGCTTTAACCTTTGCAATTTGCAAGAATATGAAATGTTCGGTTATAACCGAACGCAGGCGTTCCTTACTTGTTTTTACTATATTATATGGTTACTAAAGGAAAGTTTAGACCGATTTTACTTACCTTTTAGCAGCAACCATATTTCGGTTAGGGAAATAATCTATATAAAATAATAATTTATGTGATATTGCGTTAGTCGCAGGTATGTTGATCTTAGCTGTATTCAGTAACTGGAGCTAGAAAAGTACTTACTTAATTTATCGATTATTATCTAATGGAACTCAAAAATATCTTTCATTATTTAATTTGTGGTCGTAGACCGATCGTTGAGATTGATCAAGTGATCAGATGTGGTCATTTTGTTTCTTCGACTTTTCGTCAATATTTGTTCTTATATACTGAAACTTTTAGCTTTAAGCTTTAGAGAGTTGTGATCATACCGTTATATGGAAGATCAGCTAGATATTATTGATGTGAAAATTTTCTAACTCACACTTGCCGTTCTCATTTGCCTCTAACTATCATATAAGTTCCATAACTAACGGTAAAAAATGCGCTTGTCTGAGGCGAAACTATAAAGACTACTTTTACTTTCCAATAATTATTTTAAATGGTTTTACGAAACCCACAAATAAGTACTTAAAATAAGGATTTTCAACCATGCCCTTGACTTTATACCTTGTATATTAGTTAGTATATAAGGTAACTTAATAAAACTCGAAGATCATCTTTTCTTAGTATTGGTATGTTAACAAGATATAGATAATTGTAACCCTTTCACCCTTTCATCGAATAATCAACATTGAATTCCTTCGGAACATTTTTTAATATACAGTTTTACGAACACCTGAAATTATTGAAAGGCTTTGATCCTTGGAAGCGTATAAAATATTTGGTTACACACGAAATTGTATCTTCCTTCCTTGTTAAGGCTGTTTCTGAATCAAAGGCTTTTCGGTGTCATTACCAAGTGCATAAATGCGTGACTATCACCCTTTGCATCGTATGTTCCATTCCCGCAAATATTTTCTAGTTGCAGCCACAGGTGGGCTAAAATTTGCATAAAAATTCAAAATAAAATACATACAGATAGCAGAAAGATCTATCACAAGCTTTGCACGTTATATTTTGGCAAAGTATCAATTTCTTCTTCTTCTACTCTTTGATCACTGCGGCAACTTTGTACTCTTGAATCGGTCGCTTGAGCCGTAATTAAAACAAATTGTTAGCAATTATATGTGTGCATACTGTCTCGGTAACTGTAGACGGAATTCTTGAATTGCCGCTAATTTTATTTTGGGGCAGCATCAGATGAACAACTGAACGCTGTTGTTTACATATCAACACAGCCACGCGAAGACAATTACTATTGATCCCAAAACTTAACAAGAACCCAGATCAGCAGATTAGATGATTTATTGCTTTCGCATTTGCGAAGTTCATGACCAATATTTTTACTAACTATCACTATTATTTGGGTACTCGACTCTCACTGCTTTTAGAATTCGGAGAAACTACATTTAATTATTTAGCCTCAGGATAGCCGTTAATATAATTGGAATTTTCTGAAAATCGAGCATTGCGGCCACAATTATGCGTCTAGTTTAGCAATTTTCAGTTAAGTTAGCGGAACAATGCCTTTACTCCAAATAGCACTCGTGCTAGTTTTTCTCCTGACTCTTCAATTCGTGGGTAAATAATTTACACACAACTTGCCATATTCAAAAATTGACGCCAATCCACCGTGTCAGTGGGACGATATGAGTAGGGGAAGCTTCACCAGTAAATTTTTAAATACGTTGAAGGGTGTTACAACAACAACCACCGCTGCACCTGCATCCGATACTGTACCAGTAACATCACCAGATGATCCGACTACTTCCACTTACTTATCTAGACAGGACTACAAGTCACTCCACAACTTCCCCTTCTACGACAAGTCCTACTCTGCTGTCCTAATCCTTAACGAATCCCTACGAAAACAGTTTAAAATCAATGGAAAATTAATGAAAGGAATATGAAAGCAGAAACTTTAAACTTTGTTTATAACTTACTAAGTGCAGCTGGTGTAATTATCTAGGGACCCCCGCTCCCCCCCTTTTTTTCAGCAACACATTCGCGCTCGCCCTTTTGTTATTTAATTTTAAAACGTCCTGTTTTATTTTAAAGTCTAACTTGGCTTTGGTCAACGCGGCTCATTTCGAAGGTATCAAATCTTTATTATCGCCTTCAGCAGGCCTGAGCCGATTCAAGCAAACCAACGCTTATCCCTTTGACTTTGTATAAGAACTGTTTAAGTGGATTAAAACGAGAGAAAACAAGCAAGCAAGGGCTCAGTTCGGAACATAAGCGAACATTTCAAACTCTTGCATATTGCAAGGATTACAGCCGGGAAATACTTCAAGGATTGGCAAAATTTCACATAAAACAATACCCCTCACAGGTGCATTTCTGTTAGTAGCTATATGTCCAGTTTGTATGGAAGCTATATGCTATAGTAACCCGTTCTGAATAAGTTTTTTAGAGATTACATTGTTGCCTTAAAAAATAATCTATACCAAATTTCGTGAATATATCTAGTCAAATGTGGAAGTTTTCCATACAAGCCCTTGACTCCGATCGTTCAGTTTGTATGGCAGCTGTATGCTATAGTCAACCGATCTGAACAATTTTCTCGGAGATTACATTTTTGCCCTAGAAAATAATCTATACCAAATTTGGTGAAGATACATTGTCAAATGCGAAAGTTTTCCATATGAGAACTTGATTCCGATCGTTCTGTTTATATGGCAGCTATATGTTATAGTGGTCCGATATCGGCCGTTCCGACAAATGAGCAGCTTCTTGAAGAGAAAATGACGTTTGCAAAATTTCAAAACGATATCTTAAAAACTGAAGGACTAGTTCGTATATATACAGACAGACGGACAGACGGACAGACAGACGGACATGGCTAAATCGACTCAGCTCGACATACTGATCATTTATATATATACTTTATAGGGTCTCCGACGATTCCTTCTGGGTGTTACAAACATCGTGACAAACTTAATATACCCTGTTCAGGGTATAAAAATTTGGTGAAAGATTCAACAATCATTGCTCCAAGTAATTGTAAATGAACTAGAATCAAATTTATACTTTATTAAGTTATGTTATGGGTTATAGACTCAATTAGTTTGAGAACAGTTTAATTGAGATAACTTACATATTGGGCGATATTCTTATGGGATTGAAAATCAGTCGGAAGCTTGGCAATCTTTCAATATACCTTATTTGGGGGTTACGGGAAATGTATACCACATTCAACCCTTTATACAAGTATATCTCACGCATTGATCGATGTTTTCAATAAAAAGTCAAGTGAGCGTATTTTGGTCCAAATATTCGGTACCTCATTCTTTGAACAGGTTTCATTCGATTTGGACAATTTTTGATCATACAAGTACATACCGAATGCTACTTGGTTCAAAATTTTGGTTGTTTCTTCTTAAAACTAAGTTGGCTTTGAGCTTTTAGGATGTGTTTTAGGTTTAGTTAGTTTAAGCTTTAACCCTGGTCTTTGAAACGAGAATCGCACGAATAGAGCTAACCCCCTCCTATCCACCACAAATTAACTTGAACCTTTTGTTTATATTCTAGCCAATTTTAAAGACGCCAAAGATCGAATATTTAGAAGTTCAAGTTATTTAACACTAGTTTCGCAGAAGCTGTATTATCGAAACGGAAAGATTAAGAAGATTTTACTTTGCCTACTACCAAGCTACTACATAGGCTGCCTTTTTATATTTCTGGATTAGTAAACAAAACAAATATTTATCCACGAAAGTCGCTTTATTATTATTATTATTTTTTTTTTTTTTTCAAAATAAAAAATCTATACATTTTTGCAAGCGTTTGAATCGATTCTCGAAGCACTTTTGCGACTCTGTTTAAGGTATATCCAAACTAACCTTCCTGAACTCATCAGCTGGTTCTTCAAGTGTTGAAAAACTTTGATCTCTCAGTTTATTTTGTTCGTATGGGAATAAAAAGAAGTCGCTGAGTGCCAAGTCAAGACTTGATGGTGGATTACTCCTCAAATCGATGGTTTAAGTGCTCGAACAAATTTTGTTGTATTTGGCTCCATTTAAAATATCTACAAATATCTATGCAGTTTCTGCTCTTTACATTCGGGCTCATTCGTATAAATCCATCCACGGCTTACGTATATTTTTAATATTTCTCTCGACACGAGTTTTTTTGGACGATCAACTAATTGTTTGAGATGCCTCGTGAAAAAAAAAAAAATTCTGCAAACAAATGTACATGCAACATCGAATAAATGGTGTTCCACTAATGGCTATAGTTGACTTAATTCCGCGATATGTCACATGACGATCTTGCAATATCAGTTTGCGCACAGCATCAATAGTTTCCGGAACAAAACCCGGTTTTCACGATCTTTGTCTTGGAGTAATCTACGACCTCGATTGGATTCATTGTACCATAAATAAACATTAGTCCTTGATGGATCTTCATCGCTAGAAATTGAATTAAGTTCACCGATGCACTGTTGCAGAGATCGCGCAAAAATGTGCGCGATTTAAGTTACTGTAAACAACACAAATAGTGCTCGTATCCGACCAAACGTTCTGTGTATGTATAACAAAAAAAATTTTAAAATTTACGATAAAGTTGTAAGTTGCCAGAATGCAAAACTAGAGTTGCTAAATCCCGAAATTTCACCTAGTTTTCAATAACTTGCCACAAACATCGGTTAGGATTGCCTTTAATGGAATGGTTTCATTCAGTTCCAGCTCATATTTGGAGCGTCACTCGCTAAATTGTTGGAGAGTTTCGACGTAATGCGCAGTTGAGTTGCCAAGCATCTCTTTTACGACTTATAATCGATGTCGTTCTTGTAAGAAATACAGAGATTTTGGTATGAATCTTGCACTGACATATGAAGCGCGTTAATCAAAATGTATTGATTCGATTCATAAGAGTTGTTTAGATCCTCTACTGTCACTTTAATGACAACACAACGATTTTCAAGCACTGTTCCTTTAACTCTTTCGATGTTGTCAACATATATACCAGTCCGGGTCAAATTTCATCAGGCGGGATTATTAAAATATGTTCATTACATTGCTTTAAAGTGAAGAGTCATTAAAGGTTACGTGCATGGGAATGCGGCACTGAATATGGTAGGTGAGCCAAAAAGATACTTAAGAAAACTAAAGGTTAGACTAATGTCGATTATGTGTTACAATGTATTTTGCATATACACCAATCTGCTGTAAACTATGTAAAGTAGATAGTGTGAGATATTTGTATGGTGTATACATGTATGCCTATAAATTCTATCGCCGCTGTTAGTGTAAAATAACGGGAAAGAATTGATGCTACCTAAATTAGTTGGTTTCTCTTAGGCCTATGCCAGCGACGATTATTCAAATATCTTGATTTGCAATTTTTATGCGATTTATGTAAATTAACTTACAACGTTCTGTAAAGGCAAGTGTAGCTAAACGAGCGCTAGCTACGCCTATTGTGGTTGTTGTACGTTGTAATTTTTTAAACAGCCTATTGATGATAATTTATATTGTAGTTGTTGTTGTTTACATGTATTACATGGTAGTATGGTAGAAACAGAATTTAGGCCCATTTCGATAGGCTTTCGCCATGGTTCATCATATAAATATTGAGTTTGTAGGCCTTATCGATCAGTGAGCTCCAAACACTTGGAGTAACATAATATTACAAGAAAAAGCAAAAGATTTCTTTATAAAATTCTATTTCCCCAATTGGGTAGAAGAAGTTAGTTTTAAAATAGAACGAATCGAGGTGTCCTGGTAGAGAGGAGTAACGCTTTACACTTCAAAGTACACCGCCGTAATGTATTTCTTCAAAGTTGCCATTCTGTTGCTCGGCCTAGCAGCCGTGACACTACCCGCCTCAGGTAAGGAATAACTCTACACAACATTGTGGATTGGAAGTGGCATTATCCAAACTTGAATTATTATTTTTTGTTTTTATTTTGTGTTACATAGGTAAGCAGATCCCGCAATCTGGTGCAGAACAAAGATATCAGTTGTTTAATAGACAGCGGTTACATGCTGGAAAGCGTATTCATGAAGATGTCGCTAGTGGACGTGTTGTCTCTCAGGACTTTATCAATAAATTATCCTCACTGAAGAATCCCAGCACAACCACGACTTCTGTCATTACAACAACATCAACACTTGTACCATCAACTCCCACAACCACAACTATTACCCTTTCGCCCGCCACACCTACGTCATCAACGTCAACAACATCACCTACCACAACTACCTCACCTACAACGCCCACCACAACAACAACAACTGCTCCAGCTACTCCCACTACAACAACAAATTCTACAGCCCGTTTCTTCCCAAATTTCGACGACGACTCAGATAATGAAGATGAAGATTTCGTCTTTGCATTGTACCATCCCGATAGGAATTCCATTGACAATTACGCACAAGAGGAAGGAGACGACAGCGACCAAGTGAATGTTGTCGGCATTGAAGATTTGAATGACTCAGTCGAGGATATTGGTCGCGCAGCACGTGCTCGCCCTTCGAATTGGCGTCGTCGCCAGGCGCAACGTCGCGTGCAACGTCAACGTCAACGCCAGCGCCGTCTAAACAGACGTCGTCGTCAGTCGCAAATGAAGGCACGTCGTCAACGTCGCCGCCGTCAACAGCGTCGTCGCAACCAACAGAAAAGACGTCGGCTCGCCAAGAAGAAGCAGCGTCGTCATCGCCGCGGCGGCAAAAAGTCGCGTCGCTCCAACAAACGTAGACGCATTGTACGAGTGAAAGCTTAAATAACAGCGCACGATATGTAATTCAAAGGATAATGCCAGTGAAATAAAGAAACAAAATTTGAATAGTATATGTAGACGTTAATTTTATATAACAGAATGCACGTTGAGTTGATCGGGTCCAGACCTGAGTCCATGAAAATATTCCCAATGTGGCAGAGATATCTGCTTGTTAGTTAGCTTTATCTATCAAATTGTTTTTCTTTTTTTTTTTTAAATTGGGAGAAGTGTGGACTTTAAGTGCTTTCCTTTTGCAGTTTTGTAAACTTCCAAAATAGTGCATCCCACTAACTCTTAAGCAAAATAGAACGGCGAAGGAAAGTCAAGTGATAGTCTAAAGCTTGGACTTCATCTGTTTTCTGTTCTGAAACGTGCTTTAGAATTTACGCGATCTTTGGCATAAGTAGTTAGAACGAAGTTAGAACGAAGTTGTTCTAGTGATCTTATGCCTTTGTTGTGTTTAAACCAATGAAATTGCTTATCTTCATTAAATTTTTGTAGATAGACATTGAAGGTTTGGCACCTGATGGATTCCAAGAGTTCTACATCGGGATTGTCATAGAGATGGGCATAAGCTGCGGCACATACTATTTTTAAAGCATGTTTTCCTAATACAATGCTCCGTTATGGTAGCTGTAAGTCTGTATATACTTTATACCTATTTAGTAAGTCCTTAGTTCTTGTGTTGTCACATTTTGAGCATATCTGTTTCGATATTTTGCATTTGATTGTAGATTTCTATATTTTCTGAGCTTTTTGTTCAAAATGCATATTTAGCTCCAATTTAATCGTTCCTCATGGTATTGATACGCCACTCTAGAGAGGCTCCTCACTTTGTGAAGTCGTCTGTTTTTTCGTTGTCAAAGATGTTCCTATGACCAGGTACCCAAATCATGCAAAAGTAGAATTGACCTCTCAGTGAGCTTAAGTTCTTCCTACTTTTGTTGATCTTGCTGGAGTTTATCCTTGGCAATGATAATGCTAGCAATGCCGCCTGACTGTCTGCGTATACGTTAGCTCTCTGTGCCCTTCCGTAGCTTTCTAGTAGAACTCCACAGGCATTTTATATGACTGGTATTTCCGCTTTAAAGAGCTAGCTGAGTTTGGTAGTTGGATGCAGAAAGAGGATTAAGATCCTGACAGTGTATTCCGGTCTCTACTCCGCAACTCATTTTGGATTCGTTGATATAGATTAAGATAGTATTATCTTGGCCTGCTAAGCGTTTTTCCGTTCAGGTCTAAAGGGTATTCTCACATAGAAGCCACTAATGAAATCCAACCTTGTGAAGATACCATCTGATCGACTTAGGTTTATTTTGAACTGGTTCCGGATAGCGCTACATGCATAACTTTTCAGGTTTCAATTTCCTAACTCCTTGATTCTTATAAAAATATACTCCATTAGGATCTGTATATTTTTATATGCGGTTGAACCTATTCTAAAAACACTTTTAGCACTCTGATTGAGGTATCTCCAAAACATTTGTTCTGAACTCATCAACTGCCTCTTCAGGTGTGTAGAAAAGTCATTGATTTTTTTAGTCAATGTGTAAAAGCTAGCCATCAAACAAATAGTCGTCGCACTCCCGACTTGGCTCTCACGTCACTGCTGACAGTCATAACTTTGAAGTCGTAGATAATTTCGTCTATCTTGAAACCAGCGAAAACACCACCAACAATGTCAGCCTGGAAATCCAACGCAGGATAACTCTTGGCAACAGGTGCTACTACAGACTGAATATGGAATTGAGAAGGAAAGTCCTCTCTCAATGAACAAAAACCAAACTCTATAAGTCACTCATAATTCCCGTCCTGCTATATGGTGCAGAGGCTATGCCGATGACAACAACTGATGAGGCGACGTTGCGAGTTTTCGAGAGAAAAGTTCTGCGAAAGATTTATGATGCTTTGCGCATTGGCCACGGCGAATATCGCATTCGATGGAACGATGAGCTGTATGAGATATATGACTACATTGACATAGGAAGCCGAGGAAGACCTCTACTCCGTTGGAAGGACCAAGTGGAGAAGGACCTCGCTACGCTTGGAATATCCAATTGACGCCACGTAGCGGAAATAAGAAACGACCGGCGCGTAAGCGGTGTCTACGCCAGTAAAGAAGAAGTAAGAGCTAGCCATACGGTCGACTGCAGTTTACTTTTTAGCCGATTCGTATAAATCCATGTGTCATGAAGTCATAATATTTCCCTCGACTAATCGACACAAGCTTTTTTTTTTTGAACGATGAACTAATTGTGCGCGATCTCTTGTGCCATATTTGTTCTACAAAATATTTTTCAAATGTTCATGCAATTTTGAATGCATACTAGTTCCACTAATGCTTATAGTTGTCTCACTCTCACAATAGGTTGGAAGACGTACTTGTAATATCAGTTTGTGTACAACATCAGTAGTTTACGGAACAAGAACTGATTTTGGACGATCTGCACGAAATTCGTCTTGGAGTGATCTATAATCTCATCGATAAACATTGGTCTTTGATGGAGCTTCATCGTCAAAAGTTGAATTTAGTTCAGCGCTGCACTATTGCTGAGTTAATCCACTTCGAATGTCGTAAAAAATCATCTCGCAAATTAATTCCATTTTTTGTCCTATATGAATATTTTAAGTAACTGTAAACAACACAAATAGCATTCGTTAAAACGTTCTTCCTATGTATATGTAAAATCGAAAGCTTTTTCAAAGTTAAACAGACTGGTAAATGTACAGCAAAACCAACTGGGTGGCCATTTCTAATCACTTAACTGCCGAAACAATGTAGTAGACTCCAAAGAAAGAGAAGACTGTCCTATCTCGTCTAAAAGATCATTACCACAGTTTTCTCAAAAGGTTTCACCTACAGCTCTTCAGATGGAAAAACTGTTAAAGCCAATTCGAAGCCGAATTACGAAAAAAACCGACGGAATTCTTTTCAAGTTTGATTTGTTGTTTCGCGTTATCTTCAAACCTTCTCAATACGTTTAGCTAAAACTGTAAGTCTGTGACCTATATTTGCGAAACATGTGTGGGAATGGATCAAATGGCATCGAGTCTTTGATAATCGCTTGGAAGTGTCATCATGGATACTAAAGTTTTATGATAGTCACAAATTAAAGTCTTTGACATTCACGCGAGTCTTGAAGAAATTTACGCTCAACCTGCTTAAGTATTGGCCGCAACTTTACTCACATTAAACAAAGTCAGAAATAAGGCAAAGAACTTCAACAGTGTACATTATTTTGTTTGCAGATCAATACTCTTCTTGTTGCGAATAAATGATACTTTATTGGACGTTACAAGCCATTTGCAAAAAAAAGAAAAATTCTAACAAAATAATATTTATATATGTATAAGCATGATATTTCGCATTATGCTTTGTCCGTGTTCATCGGTACCACGGCAGTCATGCAAATTTTATGTAAATCGTTTTTTCTATATTGATGCCAACATAACTGTAACCGTTGGGTCTTGTATCTTGCTTTTGCGAATTTTTGCAAATTTCTTTGCACTATTTCTTCAATATACCAGCGATTAAGAATGAAGCAATTAATCTGCATATATATTCATATCTAATATTCTGAGAAACAACAAATACCACTATAAACAGGTGGTTTAATTAACTAGAAACTAATGGAGAACCCCAGCGATCTGTACTGCTGGCAGCACATATAAAAGTCCCTCGATATAAACTGAAAGATGCAGTTCACCTTAATTTGTTGAATTGAACAGTCGAAAGGATATTTCGAGCGTTAGTCCAAGTAATATTAGTGGTGAGCGATGATGCAGCTCACCTGGTCACGTTTATTATCAGTGGCGCTACTAATCGCGGCACTGACACTGGAAACAGTCGGTAAGTAGTCGCTAGTTTGTTCATAATGTTTTTCGTGGTTAATTTATACATTTTTCTTAATACAATGTAGCTTCACGTGATTCTCACCGCGGCGCTAATAACAACCGATATAGAATATTTCGCAAACATCATCGCTCTGTGGCTAGAGACGAGGACGTTTTGCCTTCCGGTCGATTTGTAACACAAAATTATTGGAACAGCTTAAAGGGTCAATCGACAAACAGTACATGTGAAGAAACTGAAGAAATAATCCCAATTACAATTAATACTTCTGATTATGATGATGATCGTTATTTAGATGATTATGATTACTCTTCAACTCCAGTGAGACAACTACAAGTTACAACTTTCACAGAGCCAGAAACTAAAGCTACAACTACGCCTGCACCAGCAACATCAACCACGCCTGCACCGGCTCATAATCCAGTGATTATTGGATTCTATGACAATTATGAATATGATGATGACGATTATGACAGCACCAACGATAATTACAGTAGTTATAGTGATGAAGTAGATAATAACGATGAAGATGATGTTAGCGAAAATGACGATGATGACCTTACAGCGGTCAATTCTAAACAACGTGGGTTCGGCAACGGTCACGAAAACTCAGTTGGTCAGCCTGAGTCCGACAATGCTAATGTCGGCAAAGCAGCACGACAACAATCATTATCGGATTATCAACGACGACGAAATCGTCAACGACGCCGTCGTATACAGCGTCGACGCGTACCTGCCCGAAGGCGTAGACGTAGAAATCAACGCCGCCGGCCACAAAGACTACGCCTACGACGTAGACCGAACCGCATTCGTCAACAAGTTGTTGTGCGAAGGCGCCGCACCAGAACTGGTGGACGTCCATCAGGAAATGGACCAAGTATACCTCTACCAAATGTACCTCTACCAAACTTTATTCGATTACCTGCAAAGAAGTGAAAAACTATGTTATCCTGATAGACATGGAAAACGATTAAAATATACTAAATGATTTGTAAAAAAATCTTTGACTATTTTCACTTTTGGCCAATTACACTAGTTTACGGTCATTTTACGACTGTACTGTTAGAGGCTGTTTCATGCTAAAACCAGAAATGATTGTAAAATTTTCAAATTTTCCGATCACGTAGACATGAAGCTGTAATTTTTTACAATTTATTCCAGCAGTAAGGGGCTTCTGTGAGCTGAATATTTTTGAAAAGTGGGAGTGGTCGCGCAGCGAAAAGGGTTAACAATAAAATAACGCAACGATTGTAGCCGAACCGACGCTACACGAGGTGAGCAATCCACAAACGAGCGGAGTTAGCCGAGTCATGAAATGCAAGAGAGCATCTCTAAATTCTTTAAACCAACGTTTAACAAAATAAAGAGCGCCTTTAGCTTTATAAACCATGGAACATGCCTGAAGATAAAATTTGATTTTGGGGTCCATAGTTACTTGTAGATCAACAAAGTTTTGTATAACGTATGTACAAGTATAGGAGAGACTACAGATCTACGGGAAGAGCACATCGTTTTACTCTCTTTTAAGGTTAAATGGCATATCGTTTCTAACACATGAAGAAAGAAAACCAAGTTTAATATCTTCTTCTTCTTCTTTACTGGCGTAGGCACCGCTTACGCAAATATAGCCGAGTCAATAACAGCGCGCCAGTCGTTTCTTCTCTTCGCTACTTGGCGCCAATTGGATATTCCAAGCGAAGCCAGGTCCTTCTCCACTTGGTCCTTCGAACGGAGTGGAGGTCTTCTTCTTCCTCTGCTTCCCGCGGCGGGTACTGCGTCGAATACTTTCAGAGCTGGAGTGTTTTCATCCATACGGACAACATGACCTAGCGAGCGTAGCCGCTGTCTATTAATTCGCTGAACTATGTCAATGTCGTCGTATATCTCGTACAGCTCATCGTTCCATCGAATGCGATATTCGCCCTGGCCAACGCGCAAAGGACCATATCTTTCGCAGAATTTTTCTCTCGAAAACTCTTAAGGTCGACTCATTGGTTGTTGTCATCGTCCAAGCCTCTGCACCGTATAGTAGGACGGGAATTATGAGCGACTTATAGAGTTTGGCTTTTGTTCGTCGAGAGAGGATTTTACTTTTCAATTGCCTACTCAGTCCAAAGTAGCACCTGTTGGCAAGCGTAATCCTGCGTTGGATTTCCAGGCTGACATTGTTGGTGGTGTTTACGCGGGTTCCAAGATAGACGAAATTATCTCCAACTTCAAAGTTATGAATGTCAACAGTGACGTAGGAGCCAAGTCGCGAGTGCGTTGACTGTTTGTTTGATGACAGGAGATATTTCGTCTTGCCCTCGTTCACTGCCAGACCCATTTGCGTTGATTCCTTGTTAAGTCTGGAGAAAGCAGAACTAACGGCGCGGGTGTTGAGGCCGATGATATCAATATCATCGGCATACGCCAGCAACTGTACACTCTTATAAAAGATTGTACCTGCTCGATTCAGTTCTGCAGCTCGAATAATTTTCTCCAGCAGCAGATTGAAAAAGTCGCACGATAGGGAGTCGCCGTGTCTGAAACCTCGTTTGGTATCGAACGGCTCGGAGAGGTCCTTCCCGATCCTGACGGAGCTTTGAGTGTTGCTCAGCGTCAGTTTACACAGCCGTATTAGTTTTGCGGGAACACCAAATTCAGACATCGCGGCATAGAGGCAGCTCCTTTTCGTGCTGTCGAAAGCAGCTTTGAAATCGACAAAGAGGTGGTGTGTGTCGATTCTCCTTTCACGGATCTTTTCCAAGATTTGGCGTATGGTGAATATCTGGTCGGTGGTTGATTTGCCAGGTCTAAAGCCACACTGATAAGGTCCAATCAGTTTGTTGACGGTGGGCTTTAATCTTTCACACAATGCGCTCGACAGAACCTTATATGCGATGTTGGGGAGGCTAATCCCACGGTAGTTGGCGCAGATTGTGGGGTCTCCTTTTTTATGGATTGGGCATAGCACACTTAAATTCCAATCGTTGGGCATGCTTTCGTCCGACCATATTTTACAAAGAAGCTGATGCATGCTCCTTACCAGTTCTTCGCCGCCGTGTTTGAATAGCTCGGCCGGCAATCCGTTGGCCGCTGCCGCTTTGTTGTTCTTCAAACGGGCAATTGCTATTCGAATCTCTTCATGGTCGGGCAATGGAACGTCTGCTCCATCGTCATCGATTGGGGAATCGGGTTCGCCTTCTTCTGGCGTTGTACGTTCACTGCCATTCAGCAGGCTGGAGAAGTGTTCCCTCCATAATTTAAGTATGCTTTAATATCTATATCTCTCACATATTAGTTTTATTGAAAACTACGTAAAGTCATATTACTCCTAAGGTTCTAATAAGTGGACCTGAGTGCCTATGGATGACGTTTTCCTGAAAATAGCGGCCAATCTCTAAGATATAACAACGAAACTTAGAGAACGTATTTTCCAGGTAATAATGGGTCTTGATTGCTAAAAAGTAGTAAAATCGGGTTTTGGTTTCCATACCCCACATACTAAGGATAAAGTGTTTCAAAGTTTACGGTTGCAGAACAATGTATTTCCAATAACAGTGCACCATCCTGACTAAAATAGTTTAAATCTGGCGAATACGCCCACAGGCCTGTCTTATAGTTAATATAAGGATTTTTGCCGCCGATTGACATTATACGATATAGATTGGTCGATCTGTACGTTATCTAACAAATCGAATGATGTGTTGTAATGCTCAAAATTGGCATTAATGAGACTTGAAGAGCATCTTTTTGCATAATGATGATACTAGACGTAACTACCATTTACCCAATTTAGAACTTCAAACATCCGGTTGGCTTCATCCAAATTCATATAAATATATCAATTAGTATGTGAGATATTTTAGAAACAATAAATAAGCGTATAACGTTGGATATAGGGTACACATACCCAAAATATGTGAAATAACTCAACCATTTAGGACAGATCTCATATATTCCATATAAAGAGACTCGTTAGTTTAACATACTTTATACCTAACATATCGGTCAATGCGTGAGTTATCTTCTTTAAAAAAAATGAAAATATGTTCTCAGATATACTTCAATTATATTATAATTTAAAGAAATTAGTCTACATTTTCCCCGCGTCCCATAAAACACGATATAGTGATCTCCATCCGTTTTGAGTTTCTTTCTGACTTTCAAGCGTTTATGTCTATTATGTCACCTTGATTTAAATCACAATTTTACCACATTGCGATCAAAAATTGTCCGAATCGAATCACAACTGTTCAAGCTTATGGTTGACTTTTGACTGACTGATAATATTATGCCAGGGTGTCAAAAATGTGTTAAATCGGATCATTACTTCTTTTAACCCCCACATACAGTGCGTATTTGTGTCTAAATTGGATAAAGTTGGCAAAAACTTGACTTGGCTCCCGGTATATCCGGGAATTCACTCTATATGGTTGCTGATTGTATGTGAGGAAACTTGACAAAACCTTAACCTTTTAATTGTTTTTTAACATATATATAATTGCATGGATTCCGATCCTCTGGTTGATGTTTCGAATATTAGGCTATTTCCCTGGCAAATTGCAAGAGTATGACTCCCTTACACTCCCACACTTGTTTAATATAAAGTTTTTCCAACACTTGAAGTAAATTCTGGAGTTTTGATCCCTTGTTATTATTGTATTCTGGGTTTTATCCAACATATTTATTTGAAAATTAAATAAAAAAACATACGAATGTATGACAAAATGTTGAGTAAGAAACCAATATTCATCTTTCGTCGAAATTGTGAATTGCTAACAACAATAACACTACTCAAGAATTCTAAAGAAAAAATTATCGACTAATGTGCTAAGAGGTCTGTAGGGTACTTAATGTGTCCTGATTACGAATTAGAGTTCAAAAATGTTTCATCACATACAACTATATTTTTCATCTTAGTAAATGATGGTAATTTGACCCCAACACGCCTTGATTACAACAGGAAAAATCCAACGTATTCGGCAATTTTTACTTTCATTTTCGGTTTGAGTAACGTAAAACTAGCAAGAGACTGTCTATAACACCATAATCGCAAAATGACTGTAAACTAGTGTGATTGTCATCATAATAACTTAGATATACTTATTTTGACTAGTTACTAATGAAATTGATTAAACGGTATATTCAATGCGCACAAAAATAAATATATTACGAGCGGAGTTCCGCTACAGTGAATAGAGCGCGTTATAACACGATGTTGACCAACCTTTTTCCCAACGGTCACTATTCCCAACAAAAAAGTGCGCCGTCTCATGTTTCACGTCTAAAGATGGACACATTCCGTGCAAAGTTCAATGAAATTAACGCCAAGATCTTGCTATAAAACGTCTCTAGATTATTTTCTCTGCAGGCATATTAAATGAAAAGTTTGCGCCAATCAACCAGCAACACTCGAGGAGCTCGAAGAAATGCTGTGCCTAGTGATCGAAAATTGGCTTAAACGGGTGGATATATGCAAACGGAGCCGTGGTGACCATTTCGTCGACAATTTGTTCAAATCATAAATGGCATATAATTATCTGCATAATAGAAAAGTAGAACCCACGTTTTCTTTTAATTTTTCAATATTTTTTCTTTATAAGTTTTCTTTTTAGAAAACGTTGCGTTACTAATTTTAGAAAATTTCAGCGTTGCCTTGCGACTAAGTTAGTAGTCCATGTACATAATTGTTACCATTTCACTACCGCTTACACAATAGTGTTTTTGCTTGATATATACTGAGCATTGTTTATAAAATTCTAAGTTCGGGATTCTAAAATTTCTTGAGATAATCTTGTAGCGTCGATATAAGTTTTATATTATTAAAAAAGTCAGTGCTTCGTGAATCAATAACAATTTGCGGATTTCGAATATAATATATACTATTCCAAAACTTTTCAAAACCACCATTCTTGAGAAATTACGTTTAAAGCTGATTAGCCGACGCACAGTGGGCCCTGCCGCTACATTATCATCAACTCACGCTTTATTTCTATGATTTTTCATAGTTTTATTTTAATTTAAGGGGGTATCCTAGGGGAGAGCCAGGTAAAAAAAAAATGGTGCATCCTGGTGACATTGATCCTGACTCTCCTGGTGGTCTGAAAAAAAAATCGAAAGAAATTCTTAATCAGTAAGGATGCTGTTATAGTCCGGGAACACGGAAAAATTTTTTTTTTTTTTGAAAAATGGCGACTGCCTGAAAATAAACATCATTTTTTACGCTATTTTTTGAAATTCCTGAACTTTTTTTAAATATTAAAAACAAAAATTTTGAAATTTTTAGGAACGATAAAGGATTATATAAAGAAGGTTCAAGTAAATCGGTTGTGTAGAACTTGAGATAATGCCGGTACCGTGTGGAAAAAAGTAGTTTTAAGAAAAACGCGTTTAAATAAAATAATTTACTAGTTATGAACATAGAATTAAAAAAAAAATCCAAAAAGCTCTAATTTAATATTTATAAAAATTTTTAAAAGTATGCATGGCCCCGCTCTCTAATAAGTTAATTGTATGTATATCTTCTCAAACACTAACGCTACAACAACCAAATTCGCTCAGCACGAATATTACAAGAACCTATACTTATAGTGTAATAATTGATAAAATCGGATGAACACCCTGTTCACTCCCCATACAACGGTACTGTTCAAAACTACTAAAAACGCGATAAATCAATACCTTCAAAATGGTATGAGAGAGCCTTATTGAAGCACCGCCTACTCCCATATCTCTGCACTCGACTGACCGATTTCGACAAAATTTGGTACGTGTTATTTTTTTCATATGTGTATATCAATCTGATTCTTAGAGGTGTCTAGGGACCTATTTTTCAAAGTACTAAATGATAATTTTTTTTTTTTTTTTTTTGATCCACCCTAATATGCATTGATGTTTGACGAAGAATATCTCATAAACGCTTAACTTAATCGAAAAATCATACGAGACCATTTTTATAGAGCAGTAAATTTCCTACAAAACTATGAGTTTCATCATTCATAATGTTTTTTTTTTTTTTTCATTGAGTTATAAAATTCATGGAAAATAAAAAATTTTCCCAAAAATAATCAAACTTTAACTTTTAAACGGTTGAATTTACGAAAAAATCATAGGAGACCTTTTCTATAGAGCATTCAATTTCCTACAAAATCTAGGGAACAAGATATTTTTTCAAGTCATTGGAAGAGAGATATAAATTTTTCTCTCTGATAATAAGAAAAAATATAAAACTGTAAAAAGGAGGATCTTCCCGTTACAGTTAAGAACTCATGCTTGGAGCGGCTTTCTCAGAGGTGTCTAGGAACCTATTTTTCCGAGTGCCAAACGAAAAAAAATTATCTACGCAGATTTTCTATTGCCTATTGCGGCCAATTCTTTCTTTTTAGCCAAAAATCTGTCTTCCCTTCCATGGGACTTACTCCATTTATCCTTAAACTCAAAAGCAAATAGTATTATGCGTTTTTTGAGAACTTAAGAGTTGTACTCAGAATAAACGGCACAATTTTTTGCTTCTGTCTTAAGTGCATGATTTCTTTAACCTTTGTCCCACAACTAAAATTTACAAATATTTCACAAGCTGAGGCAAAGAGAGGCAAAGAAACAAAAGACTTAAGCTACAAACTTCACCACAAGCACAAAAGAATTAGGCTTGCTTTATTGCGCCGCTAAAATCTCGAAGAAATTTGCTTCTTAATCGTTCAGTGCTTCTAGTAATGTGTTTTTTGAGCAAAGAAATTGTCTCAAATAAAAAATGTTAATGAAGTTTATTCACTATTTATAATACGACGGTCTCTATTTTTCTTTTAGATGTTTGTTGTTGCTGTTATATATTTACTATTTTTTCAGGTTCTCTTTTACTTATTTGTTTTTGCATTTCATTTTGAGTTCTTCATATTACCTTTTATCTTTGGTTTCTATATTAAGCTCTAATCATACTTTTTTTGCATCTCTTTTCGTTTTTGTGCATCACTGCTTTTTCGTGCACTCTTTTCTTAAACAACTTACTATTATATTCTACAAATCTTTAGACATGTGTGTGTACATATATGCCTGGTGATCTATTGAATTCCCAGTTTTAGTGATTTCATACCTTTTAATTCTTTTGTCTGCTGTTTTGGTTGGTACATACCCACATACATGTAAATATATTATATATATACTATATATACATACATATAACTACTTCAGCTACTAATATAATAACCAAAGTGGCTTAATATTTATGATTTCATACTTATATAAACGGTGACTTGGCCATTTGCTCCGCTCAGTCGATTGTGAGCATTCGAAGTAGAGATTTTCATAAGCAAACGCATTAAGCCTTTTCTAATTCTTCACCTAAGTAGTGTTTGTCGAAAGAGAGCAATGCGCTGCTTTCAGTGGTGTGTGTTGTTATTTTGGATAACAGTACTTCACTCGTGTGGTAAGTTTTATTTTGTATGCATTTCGTTTCTTTCTCAATGCATTTCTTCATTTATTTTCACTTCCATAGTTTGCCATCCGCTTGGCATACGCATCGCTTCACTGGGCAAACAACACGAATCGCTTCAAGATAGTGAATTTGACGATTACGAACTCGATGATGAAGTTGTTAGTGACTCACGTGCTGATGATAGTAATGATCGCGCCGATCACTTGCTCAGTGACGAGGACAAGGAACATAATGATGACATTTATGAGGACTACGACGACGTTAACGATTTAGCTGATAATGTTAAGGACGAAAATGATGATGAAGAATTTAACGAAAATGAAGATGAACATCACGATAAAGTGATTGAAGAGAATGATATCGAAGACAATTCTTCAGATGATGACATGGGTCGGATAGCTGGTTACCGACCTGATGTAGCTTTGACAAGTCCATTGGAGTATTATAATTGAAAGAGATGAAGACAAGGCTTTATGAGTAGCGAATGCACTGAAATAAGAAAATTTATTTATTAGCTAGTTAAGCATAGTTGTAATGCTAAAATTTATCTTCATATGTGTATGCGTATATAAGTATATTATTAGAGATAAAATCAAACGTTTCAACATTTTTTATTCTTCGTAGTTTTTTATTATAAAATTTCCAAACTCACTTACTTTGTTCGAACTTGATCGCTGCGAAGCATGTTTGTACTTGAAGCGTAACTTCTGATTGTAATAAAAATGATATAACAGCAGTTGATGTTGTTGTTGTTGTAACGGGTACCTAATGCCTGTTAGGATGGTAAGGATTAGATAAGTTGCCGTGGACGTCATCCAACGGTAGTCCCAAAAACCGTGCTGTTTCGGAATGGTCGGACCAAAGAGAGAGGGGTTTCAAATGAGTGGGGTTTGTGGGGCATGCAAAGAGGTAGCCAGTGCCATGCGGCGCCTCATTTACGCAAGATATCCAAGTATAATAGGTAAGTCGGGGTCTGTTTTGGAACGAAACTGCGCAAGGGTCTCTCTCGTTTCTCGCGGCAACTCGAGTTTTTCTTCTGCAATGGGTGGTGGTTTGACTCCAAGTACGCCATTTACTGAGAGGGAGCCGGTGACGGTGTTTACGGCTACACTGTGAATGGCGGTCAGTGAATGTCAAGTTCATTGGAGAGGAGTTCCTTAATATCAAGACATCAAGAGGCATTATGTCGTAGTTCGGATAGCAATGTTCTCACAAGTTTCGATTACTTTGGCGATAATCGCGGTCTTGTGAAGAGGGAAGGAGCACAGACTGTCAAAAGTCACACCTAAAATTTTAGAATTATTGACAGTCAGAATCTTAAGGCCATCGATTGCAATATATACATAGGTCAAGTCTATACTACTTCATCCAGTTTGTGAATATAGTCGCTGAGGATTTAGTGGGGGGAGAAAGTTAAGATCCATGCAGCGAGAAAGTCGCTCTGATGCCTGCTGGAGTTTAGAGATGTAGAAGTTAAACAATAGCGGAGAGAGGACACCACCCTACGAAACCCCTTTTTTAATTCCTCTCTGTTTTGAGTTTTTACCTTGAAATAGTACGAATGATTGACGACCGCTCAGGTAGTTCATAGTCCACCTCTTCAGTCCTGGAGGGGACTTAGTTTTTATGATGTTATCAAGTAGCAATGTGTGATTGACTGTGTCAAAAGTGTTTGACGAGCCCAACACTACGAGGATCGTTCTCCAGCAGGGTGGTTTTTGGTTAAGACCATGAACTATCTGGGCGTTTATCACGCTAAGTGCTGTTGTGGCAGTGTGATTTTCGGAAGCTATGTGGGTGGTTTGCTAGGCTCAGTGGTGAGTGAAGGTCGGAAGTAGCAAGGCCTCAAGTGACTTCACTTCTGGGGAGAGGAGAGTTATCGGAGGATAGAAGTTCATGTCTTTCGTAATGCCCTTAAGGAACAAGAACGCTTCGCGGAGATCGAGTACGAACAAGCGTACGCTCAGAATGTGGAGTGTTTCCATTAAAAATTCATTGGGACGGAGTTTTTAACGGTCCATTTTCAAATTTCTGCTGTCATTGTTAAAAAAAAGATTAAAAATGGCTCAAAATTATAAATTTTTTTTTTTTATAAAAATGTACCTTTTGTTAATAATCGGATAAATTCAACGAATCAGTTTAACCGTAAGCATTAGGCTGCTCTTATACTCAAGAGTTTAAAGGTATTTTTGGCAAGTGTTGAATTTCATAACTCCAAAATGTGTTATAATAATTCCGAAAAAAAGAACGAAAATAATTTTTGAATGTCTATTTTGGATGGAACGACCAAGAAATTGCTTGGAATCATCGATATCGGAGTAATGTTGAATATAGCTGTTATATCTCCTGATCGAAAATTTTTTTATTTGACAAAATATCGTCACAATTTGTGTTTTAACTCTCTTAAAAACATAGATATTTTAATTTAAGCACGATTTCATTCCCCAAGAAAGTATATTTCCGCTAAAAACTTGACCATCTTAATTACTTCAGCTAATTAACCTCTTTAGGCATGTTAAACCACGAAAGGAATGTAGCCTACTAGTGGGATATATTATAAAATACATGATTTACTTAAAATATCGAAAAAAGTATATTTTGAAGACTGAATTTTTTAATATTTTTTTTTTACATCTTTAACTTACATACACAAAAGAATTGCATTGTTAGCGAATAAGAATAATTTTGGTTGACAAAAAACTACACAAAATGTGATTTTTGACCGCCTAAAAATATGCAATGCGAATGGAAAATACTAATTAAAGAACTTCAAAATCACTTTATTCTATTTATCACTTTTTTCAAGCAACACGTTTACTCACTGTATTTTACATGCAAATTAGTTAGGGCTTAACACTGATCAGCTATAATTAGAGCAAAAGTATCATATTTTATATTCATCATATTTTAATTGCATCACATAACCGGTGATGCTTTTGCTAGAATTTCAATTAATATTTGATGTGTTTTACTTTTAATCGGAAAATGATTTTAATGACAATATATAAGTATATTTTATACATACATACATTTTTGACTGCACTCAGATATTGAAATGCTTTTGTCGGTCTTTTCAAATGGATCTTATAAAATCGTTGTTTTTAATTTAATTAGACTGTGTTCAGTAACTAAATATTTAATACGAGCAGCTTAAGCTTAGTTTAAAATACATTTCCTGAGCGAAAGGCACTACAATGAATTAAAACCCATTTTATAATCAAATTATTTATATTAAATAGTCCACTAAAAGAAAATGAAAACTTTGCGTTTCTATTGACTTTGTCATTCAACATAAACTGTAGTTTTTCTTGTTTCCTCAGTATTTTTTTCCAATTTCAAACACATGCAAGTTTTCAAACCTGTTATCATTGAAGCTTTCTTGTGACAAAAAGTGTTGAAAAGGTAGAGCTAGTGACTTTAAAGGACGGAGCAAATTTTTTTTACTCCTGAAACTTGTTGCTATATAGTGGATGATCTATTTCTAGCTTCCCTACTTTTTTAAAGAATAAACGCAGAAACTTCAAATTGAATGCTTCTCAGGTGGTTCATCCGAATAAATGAATATAAAAGATCAGGATGAAAAGACGAGTTGAATTATGAGTGGCT